>VDFB02342993.1:0-28785 GCA_007258455.2 Sequoia sempervirens
AAGGAGATAGTGGAGTATCATTTGGACCTCCACATGGCCCGACCCAGAATGGACCCCTATGGAAAATTAAAGAGGTTTGTCAGAAAATAGTTTGCCCACTTGCCCCACATAGAATATTTCTAGGCCAATTGCAAAGATGACAAGGAGGTAAGAATGAGGCATTACATGTGAATACCGACCTAGTTTGTGTGGTCCATCAACCTATTCCTAGTGCCTAATTAGATTATAGAGGAAACCATCCTTGATGAGAGGTTTGATGCTATGGCCGAATTTCCATTGCCATTGATTGATTGGGATGAAGAAGAGGTCAATGACCTCGATATTGTAACAAGGCCAATAGAAAATAAAACAAGACAATGGTTGGATGCTCAAATAACCCAACTAAAGGCACAAGGTGCCGTATTAACATATGGTGAGCTCCCAGATGAGCTTGAAAGCAAAACAAATAGCGGAGCAGTTGCTAGAAGAAACTCCTAAGTCCCCTCTAGTGACTAGGACACATAAGAGAAAGGATGTGTCTGAGCACCAACCCAAACAAAAAGTTTACACACAGAAAACCTCAGAGGGAGAATCCTCAAATAAAGCTAAGAAATAAGAAGGATTCAGCGAAATGCCTACTATTGAGGAAGATCCACAACATGAGGGAGAAGAAGAGGTTGAGCAACCGCAGTCACCACCTACTACCTCTACTCCCACCATCACTACTATCGTTGCCACCCCTCCACCTCTTGTATCTCAGGCACTGCATATCTCCTCTTCACCTGCTATGGACATCTCTGTCCACCTTGCATCCACTTCACCAATGGCCCCAATTATGGTATTAGTCTCCTCTTTGGCCTCAAAATCCTTGTTGTCATATACCTCACTACCCCCTCCATTTCCTACTCTTTCTACTACAATATCTTCAGTTGCCACTGTAAGGAAACTATGCAGCCATAGAATGACAATTTCCACATAACCCAAATCTGAAAACATGCAAGTAAAATACTCAACATCAACATGCAAGAGAATAGACAACATACCCATCAAAGATGACACAAGATATACCCTGGGAAAACCCTCAAGAGGGAAAAACCCAGCCTCCAAAAACATCCACACTCCATGTATTATTCAGCAATGAAAACCCATTACAATACATCTATAGAGACTCCATGAACACTTCTGAAGCACAAGCTATCCATGCATTCCATGTGACCAAGCATGAATCCACACATCCCATGCCATGCTTCAAACCCTCACACATGCACAAGCTCAACCTTGACCAACTTTTGATCCAACCTTTATCCAACCCTAAACAACTACCCATGTGGTTGCTTTTATAGAAACAAGCTCCCACAAAACCACCAAGTGGTATTACATAAACCATGTGCCAAAAACCATACAACATGTGACCCCACATTTAATATTAGGTACTTTATTATTTTATTATTATTCCCCAATATTAAATAATTACATTTTACAATTATGTCCCAATGTTACATACAACAAAGTGGCCCCAACATTATAACTCCTTGTGATGCACATTCACCTAGAAAACCCCTAGGTGCACCACACACATAATAAATAAATAAATAAAATATTACAAACATTATGCAAGGTGTACAACACCTAATTCTAACAATCTCCCACTTGTTGTATACATTGCATAAGGGGGTAACAAATAAACTCCATAGGCAACATGTACAATCCTGTAACCCAAGTGCTCCATGTGCTCCATGTGCTCCATCAAGATACCTATAACAAGAACCAAGGTGACCACCATCTCATCCATGAATGCTCCCATCCTCCACCATGCCAACTGCACTAAGATAAGAACACATCCAAAGAGATGTCACACTAACTATCACAAAGAAGCATAAACCTTCCTCAACCTGATATCTCAAAACACAAACACTGAATCCAATATGCACCAGTAGCTGTCAAGAATAAATCACCATAGCTGAAATGACACCCACATCAAGTGCCAACACATCCAACTATCCATACCTCCAAGGTATACATATCATAGTAAACTCATGCCAACAACATATCCACCCATAAACCACAATAAAAACTCCATGTGCAAACCTGTCAAAGCATGACATACACATCCAAGAGCTCCCACTGCATGGGCAATTCCAAGATGAATGAAAACCCGGAATGAGCGCATTCAATGCGTCGCTTCGTTAACATCCCAAAAGGCACCATCACGAAGGAATACTAAGTCTACTACCAACATCTCATAGAAGTAAACATGTAGTACCAAGGAACATCCACAATGATAAGAAAAACCTGCAAACCAAACACATGTAGCATGTCCTCCTACACACACCTCTAAATTCCAACTGTGTCAAGTATGATCTCCTCCATAATACCCCATAACAAAATCCATAACAACATCCATCCATCCAATCACCAAGATCAAACATAACATATGTAACTAACATGGATGTAAGCATCTCAAAACAAGAAGATCAAACTCAAAGTAATCATTCCCAAACCAAGGAAATTAGCCCAATAAACCATCTCCTAAACCCAACATGTACAAGGAGATAAACATGCCAACACTCCTCAAATGAACCCTCTAGAAACCAAATATCCATGGCTCAAGATCCATATCCATGAGAAGACAAAGCATAAACATAATGCACCTGAAAGAATAATGGGCAATACCTCTCAAGTGAACCGCCGAGTAGACCAAGAGTGGGGAATGAGAATGCTCCTCCAGGATATCCAAGTCATCATGAATCAACCAAGAACACTCTCCTCATTGGTCCATGTTGAACTCACGTCCAACCAAGGTGTAGGATCCCTCGGACTTCCTGCTAAAACCTCATCAAGAGTAACCATATCAACATGTCTCTAACCACAAGAGAACACCAAGCCTCACCTAAGTCTCTAAGTATCCATGAGCACCTGTAACCGATCAATCCATGCTAAACACCAAGCAAATGATCAATGTACTCAATACAAAGAGAACCAACCAAGATCAAAATCATAGCTCCAACTACAGAATCAGGAACATAAACATAACACCATGATCTCACATCCTCTCAAAACATCATAACATGTACAATGCCACAACTCTAAACTAGTAATCAAGAGTATACCATGACATAATAACAAAACCATCCTACAACCAAGGATCACCTGTCAAAACCAACAAGTCATAAACAATACCTCAACATCTCCAACACCTGATGTTAAAGAACTCTCACTGTAGCACACAAAATCCAAGAGCTCCTCCATGACACCAAAGATCACCTGCTAAAGATAACCATCCATAATAACCAATGGATCCACATCATTTCCAAATGATCCCACTGAAGTGTGATACCGAGCAATCCCATGGCACCATGATGCACAAAACCAACACTGTCATAAGCTCACACAAAACCTGTGAATCCAAGCTCTCAATGACATGATAACCATCCTCTAAAGCAAGAAGATACACCACCAAACCATCATATCCATCACCGCCCAACCATCACTGTCACAAGCTCCCACTGAACCGTGTAACCAAGCTATCCATGACATCGTGATACCAATCTCCTAAACCAAGAAGATACACCGCCACAACCATAATCAGGAACCAATCCAACACCACCAACAATGCACCTGTATAAACCATCATAACATGCCAAAGTCTCTAATGCACAAGAAACATCCATGACATCATGATCACCACCAAATATACCAACAACTCAACCCAACCATGTCCACATATCTGCATAATCATAGTCAACTACATAGATCTCATATCATGACTGTACCTGGTAATACCATCTCATCTCCTTAACATGAAAACCAAAACAACAAAACAAGTGACTAAACCAAGCCACCAAAACTGATCATGCATCAACACTGAAATATCAATGGGCAAAGACAACCCATAGCCAAGTCATAGGTGCAACAAGTAAGTATAGACCGCCTACAACATTGCACAACTTGTAGATACAACAATACAACATACATGCTGATAACCATGTCAAAAATATAATAATCTGAGATGTACAACTGAGCATACAATGAATCCATCATCAAATATCCCAAATCCAACAATCCATAAGCTCATAATAACACCATAGTCAAAGAGACCCATAACCAGCTCAAATAAAGAAAATAGAAAATAAACCATGCCAAAATAACTCCAAACCTGATCCACTACGTAGTGATTTGAACAAGCTTTCCGTTGACTATTCGAAGTCCAAAATCCGACTCCGTATGCACCCAATATGCCCTCTCAAAGCTCAAAATAAACATCTGACTTCAACCAGAAAAACACTATCAAAACTACAAAATCATGGAACAAAACCTATACCACTGCATAGTGCTTGGAACCAGCTTTCCAATGACTATAAGAAGTCAAAAATCCGACAATCTGGGTGAAAGTTATGCCCGTTTGAAAAAAACTGCTATAAAAGACCCTTCTGGTGGCTCTCTGGTGGTGCTCGGGCGGCGCTCCGGTGGTGGATGGGCGGCAGACTCCAAAAACATTTAAATTCGGTTTAATTTTCCATTTTTTAAAAAATACCCACCCCCAGGTGGACCCTACGCCATTATAAAATATGGCGGATTTTTTGAAAAATTTCAAATTTTATTTAAAAATTTCTGGGCGGATTTTAAAAAATATTTAAATTTTGTTTAAAGCCCCGTTTGGGCTGTGCGGTCGGCCACGGCAGTCCCCGGCCGGACCGGAGGCCGCTGACCGGCGTACCTCCGTCGGCAGGGGGGCCCAGTGGTACCACTGTCGGCTCTACCGACTGAGCAGGGTACGGGGTCTGCGGACTCCCCAAACCCTTCAATTTTTTGTTTTGTTTTTCATTTTTTTTTTTGATTTTAAATTTTTTGATTTTTCTAATAATTTTTTGTTTTGATTTTACTGTGCGGCGGAATTTATTTTTGATTTTTAATATTTTATTTTCTCTGACGTCCTCATCAGACCGTAATCGTGGGCTTGCATAATTTTTTTGCATTTTCTTCCAATAACGAAAATAGGGCAAATTATATGTCAAAATTTCTCTCTCAGCCAACCTGAATCCAACCATGAGGTCCATTTTGTCCTAGGAGGTCATCTGTGAAAACTCACCCCCAAAACCCTCATTTAAATGCATGACCAAGAAACCCTAATTTTGCCAAAATTTTCTCACCCCAAATCTGCAAACAACCCATCATAACAGCAAACCCAAAACCCTCAGATCTGCAATAAAACACCTGCAAAACCCTATATCTTGCCATTGTCTTTCATTCTCTCATGCAACCTAGGGTTATCCAATCCAATAACCAAAGCTCTGATACCACTTGTAAGGAAACTATGCAGCCATAGAATGACAATTTCCACATAACCCAAATCTGAAACATGCAAGTAAAATACTCAACATCAACATGCAAGAGAATAGACAACATACCCATCAAAGATGACACAAGATATACCCTGGGAAAACCCTCAAGAGGGAAAAACCCAGCCTCCAAAAGCATCCACACTCCATGTATTATTCAGCAATGAAAACCCATTACAATACATCTGCAGAGACTCCATGAACACTTCTGAAGCACAAGCTATCCATGCATTCCATGTGACCAAGCATGAATCCACACATCCCATGCCATGCTTCAAACCCTCACACATGCACAAGCTCAACCTTGACCAACTTTTGATCCAACCCTAAACAACTACCCATGTGGTTGCTTTTATAGAAACAAGCTCCCACAAAACCACCAAGTGGTATTACATAAACCATGTGCCCAAAACCATACAACATCATGTGACCCCACATTTAATATTGGGTACTTTATTATTTTTATTATTCCCCAATATTAAATAATTACATTTGACAATTATGTCCCAATGTTACATACAACAAAGTGGCCCCAACATTATAACTCCTTGTGATGCACATTCACCTAGAAAACCCCTAGGTGCACCACACACATAATAAATAAATAAATAAAATATTACAAACATTATGCAAGGTGTACAACACCTAATTCTAACATCCACAACCACTATGCCTCCTCTTACCTTTCCCAAAGCATTTTCCAAGTATATGTAGGGAATACTAGCCAATATTTCTGGGGTGATAATGAACCCCACTGTCCAAGCAGTAATGGCCCAAATTTTTGTTGGCTTGCCCATTCCTCCACCATCCACAGAGCCATCGAAAATGGAGGCCACTATGCAAATATCATAAGAAATGGAGAAACAACAGAGGGAAGCTACTAAGGGAAAAATGGAGCAACTGGAGGATCCCTTTAAGGATGACTACTTTGAGCACCCCAAGGGAAGAATAGGCATGAGTGTGGATAAGGTGGAAACTAATGAGGAGAAGTCACACTCTTTGGATGAAGATACTAAATCCCTCAACGCTGAGTATACAATTACACCAAGTATACAATAGAAACCTAAGACCAAGAGCTTGAAGAGGAGCCGTGTCAATAGATCAAGGACATAGGATAGGAGGTAGAGTTTGAAAGGAAACCTATTGAAGAGGAAGAGGAAACTGAAGTCAATGTGGAGATACTTGAAGAGCCTCCACTAGTTGGGAAAGACAAAGGCCTTGTTCAAGGAGAAGAGATACTACTTGAGAAAGAAGAAAGAGAGAAAGAAGAAAAAAAGGAAGAAGATGCTCCTGAGAAGAGCCCCATGTTGGAATACCATGAAGGGCTTGAGTAGGAAATAGAAAGGGTGCCTCAGACGAAAAGTGCCACTACGAAGAAAGTAGTTGTCACCGAGTCAAAAAAGTAGAAGGCCATACACATCAAAGACTTAGATGAAGAAGAAAGAATCAAATGAGAAGCCCTAGGCCATGAAGAGAAATGACCCCAACATGAGTAGAAAGAGGAAGGTGATCATGAATCACCAAGAGGGGAGACTCAAATTCCTGATTGGCTAGAGAAGCAGTTGCAAAAGAAAACCTCGACTCTTGGGATCCAAAGGCTTGACTTGAAGCTATATTAGCAAGAGCACAAAGAGAAAGAACGAAAATAAGCTAAGGGTATGTTCTCACATCACTGTCGATACATTAGGATTAAGAATTATGTAGATAGCCACCCTAGTGATAGACAAAGGAGAGGGGGTCAATGACAACATCTCCACCATCAACTTGGGCACTGCTATAAGAGAGCAGAAAAATGATGAATTCTAGGGATCAATGGCCATGATAGTGGAATAGATGAAAAGGATCAGTCCTCTAAGGAGGAACTGAAGGCACAAGTGGCAGATCTCATTACCTATATCTAGCAATGGACATCTCTAGAGGAAGAAGCTCCAACTACATCCTCTGTACCCTGCTCCTCTCACAAGAAAAACTCTCAAAGATGGAAAAGATGAAGAATTAAACCAAGGCTATTGTAGATTGGTTCCGACGAGTGCTATATAATGGTGACATAGGCATAAGTCAAGTTGTCTAAACAAGCAACAAATTTTGAGATGTGCAGAAGCAACTAGAGGGCATGGAAAATATTTGTCACCAATTCACCAAGCTATATAGGATCACCTATCCTAAGCTCGAGGCTATTCTCAAGATTGTTGATAAGACATGGGAGAAGGAGCTAGCCCTTGTGAAGGATGATCACTGGATGGTAGAAACATAGAAAATCGGCCTAGATCACAAGAGGGACGTCCTGGAGAGAGTGTTGCATGAAGTTGAGCTTGACCTTGAATGGGTCAAAGAGCATAGGGTGGACAACGAGGATTACCTCAAGTTGATGAGGGACTATGATATGCCTACCATGGAGCTGGACCCACAGAAGATTAGGCCATACTTCCATAAGAAGATGGAGCAAGGGGCAACAAACTCACTAATTCCAAACTTCATGGATTTTTTTGCTAGAGCATTCATCCAGTTTGAATAGGTAATTAAGGCAACACCAAAGTGCATGAAGAACTAGGAGCTAATCATTGGAAGATCTAGTAAGATGACCTTCCAAGTCCTTCAATCCGATATCATGGAGTGGAATAAGCTTTAGGCATTGATTGGGAAGTTTGTGGAGTATGCTACTCTTTCGAAGAATGAAGGAAAACCAATGATAGATGATGAGTTCTTGACAGTATAAGCTGAGAAAAGAAGGCAGTCACTAGAAAACAAAATTGCTATAGTGTTAGGGCCACTACAAGATGAAATAAGAATGAGACAAAAATGTATTTTATATTAGTATATTTTTGGGGTAGGTGAAACCCTAATGAAAAATAAATCTTGGCCACACAATGAGAGTAAATCCTAGCTATTCATTTCACTTTTGGAAAACTATAAATAGGGTGGGTCTCCTCTCATTTTCAAGAGAGAGTTGAGTTGTTGTAAAGACATGTTTCATAAATTTTAATAGAATTTCATTTCTTTTGGTGGATTCTTGTGTTTCTCTCATGTTGCATGATTCATCTCCCCATATTTGATAGATTTAGATAGATTTAGTTTGTTGTTCTAAGTGCTTTCAAGTAGCTTTAGTAGTTTAGTTCATGTTGCCCAATGATATTGAATGTTATGGTGTTGATGCTTTCCATGTTCATGCTTTTTGCTGGTTATTGATGATGAGCAGCAATGTAAAGCTAGTATGAACATTAATTAATTGCTACACTTAAAATTCATCTTTTATTCATGCTTTATGGTGAATGAACAACTAAAATCTGCAAACCTTAGAAGATAACACTAGTTTCATGAGACTGTATGATACTTGGTTAAGTGGAACTAAGTTATAGGAAGGTTTTCCGCTATAGCATCCTCCATTATCACTATTCATCAATAGTTGTAGGTCTAGGAACTCCTACCTCCATTTTCCCTTTTGAATTTTCTTTGAGGTAGTGGTTTAGGAAAAGTTCAAGCATCAATGCAAAGCCAAATTTGATGTTGCATATGAATTTTAGACTGCTGTTTTGAACTTGCAGCAATTACATTTCACTTTCAGAATCTTACAAACTCCATTTGAAGATCCAATCTCCTTCCAACTTAGCAATTGTCCATGCCACTTGTGATTACTAGAAAATAGCATCAATCCACTGAGTTGTTTTTGTAAGTCATGACTTGACACTCGAGAGACCTTGGGGTAATCTTCTGCAATTTATTTGTAGGAAATTGCCTTTCAAGAGAGGTAGTGCACTTGTGTGCTGCCTATGTTGAGAAGTGCATAAACACCCATCAACAACTAGCACTTCAAAATTGACAACTCTTTCTCACAAATCCACTCTTCCCTCACTCATAAATAGATAACAGATAATGAAAAATTACTTTGGTAGAATTCGTCCCTCACAAAAGTATCAATGAACTCTCAAAAAATATGATAACTGACTACAATTAGTGTTTACTCGAAATCTAGTTACTAGTTTTCAAATATTGTTCACACATGAATTGAATACTGGTTGCAACTATTGTTCACTCATAAATTGAAGAATTAGCATACATAAATACACAAGGTGATACACAATGAAGCATAAGATAATCACTGTGTGTGTGAAATGTGTAAAGTTAGTAAATCAACACAAACCTTAATGAAATGAATTATATTAAAGATTCAAAGCAAAGAAGCTACTATAAATTGCAATTTAACAAATCTTTTAAGAATGTTTCATTGTCCTCTATTCTTAAAGATTCCTTTAACCCTTTGGCCCTCAGATTTCTATGTGCACAAAGACTATTAGAAGGACACTTAAGAAACAAGATTAGTATTCAACATGCAAGACAATTAAATTCCTACATGAAGCTATATGATAAAAATGATGATAGATACTATGATGAATGGATGATGATGATTATGATGAATGGACAGACGGTGGTGGATACTATGGTAGTAATCTATATGATTCTATATATGATTCTACATATTCTCAAATGCTAACTATGAAAATGCTAATCTAAAATGCAACTATGATGCAAAGGATGACATAAAATGAAACTATGAAGCAAGGTGTTAGTCTAAGATTTAACTATGATACAAAACATGATATAAAATGTAACTATAAGACTCCATAATTCTCCCAAGCTCGAATGATATTCTTGCATGATAACTCTATTCAAAAGTGGATGCAAAATACAATGCCAAAGGGTTGAATTTATAGCCTTTTCCAAGCATCTGGTGAGGTGGTAATGATTGATGGTCCAAATTCGAACAAGAAGAATGAACGATGGAGATGGAGAGAATCAAGATGTTGTCCCCTTGACCAAAGAAAACATGCCATTTGGATGAAGGAATCTCTTGACCAATGGGCAACATGCCAAATGGATGGAAGACTCAAGTGTGGGAAGAAAAAACCATGTGTTTGAAAATTGGTGGAAGTGTGTGAGGAATAAGCCATGTGCTTAAAAATTGGGTGAAGATAATTCTAATTAAAAATTAGAATTATTTAATTTCATGTGACCTTGGTGAGGTGGCACAAAAAGTTGTAGACATGTGCTTGAATTCCTAATCGAGATTAGTGAAGATTAATTAAATAAAACAAGCTTATGGAGATTTGTTTATTTAATTAATTTAGAAGAATATGATTTTAGATTTGGAGAATTAGAAAAGGGTGAACAATATAAATAAATTGAGAATTTATTTATTTTTTGATCGGTAATATATGTTTAATTTATTAATTTTAAAAAATATTACAACAAATTTTCTTGGTTCTCACCAGAAAGAGAAACAACCGAAAGACTCCACACCCAGAACAACAGACACCACAGAATAAAAAATACAACCAAGAGACTCAGAACCAACAACTTTATCACATCTGCATTTTTGCTCCCCATCTTGGCCTTCCCTTGGTCTGAGACTAGAGGACCATAGCAAAGCTTTTCCATTTCAAATTCTTGTCTTTCCTCCCCTTGATGACTTGCCATCTGTCCTCCACCTTTTCAGCCTCCTTCTGCCAATCCCTTCCCTTCATTGCAAACCCGTCTTTTACCAATTCAAACTCCTCCCTCACCCAATCCTCGGATGCTTCATACTGCCTCCATGGATCTTCCTCTAGTGGTTTCTCATTCTTCCCTTCCTTCACCTCACTGCTTACCCCTTTTTCCTTCAACTTTGCTAGGCTTGATTTCTCCCTACATTCTGACGTTTTGGCTCCATGATGATTTTCAGCTGCTTTCCCATCCAAGGCATTTCCTTTATCACCATCTTTCACAATGAGATCCTCAGTTGGGCCTGCCCTCCCCAATGGCTCTAAGTCCTTGTTTATCTAAGGAAAATCAAGTATTCCCCCTGCCTTGGAAGAAGCTTTAGCCTGCAGTTCCACACTGCCCCCTGCTTTTCAACTGCATAATGCCTATGTGAGACATCCTACCACCAAGTTACTGGTTTATTCCATCTGGGTTTTGCACATTGTGCAACAATATGGCCAGTTTGGAAGCATCTCCTACAATGAAATGGTACCCCTTCATAGTCCAAGGGCTATACCCAACATCCTTTGGAGGTTTTAATTGAGACTTTTTCTGGAAGTGGTTTTGAAACATTAATCTCCACCAATATCCAGGCATAGGTGGAGTGCAAAAGATTAGAAGAACCCTCATCAACCAAAAAAATCCCTTAAAGAATTTTCAATGGCCTCTAAGCAAGACTCAAACCACAAATGAAGAGGTAGGTTTGGAAGTCTTACCCAAAGAGGGACTTTATTAAAAGTCTCTGAAGTAGGGTTAAAGGCTAGATGCCAAGGCTTTAGAGACAAAGCATATTTCTCCTCCCAACTCTAGAAGTAATTGCACAAAACTTTATTTCTATCTCCCACAGATTCAAAAACCATAGTAAAAAAACCCCTTGTAGCTAGGTAGATCTGGATACAATCTTCAACAATGGGTTCCCAATGCTCAGAAATCCATTTGTGCAAATCACAGAGTCAGGGCCAAAATCCCTTGAAATGACCTATTAAACCTAAATGAGAGAAAAATTCAATATTGTGCAAAACCTCCACCTCAAGCTCTTCTTGCAGAAAAACTGTCAGTTCCTTGGCCTTGAAATCAGTATTTGGTTTCCCAGACACCTGATGGAGAGGCTCCAAACGAGCATTCGCTCCCCCTGCTTGACTTCCCCTTGCATTTAGTCTGGACCTCAGTTCTACAAAACCCTCACCCCGTTCACTACATTTCTATGCAAGCCAACTTGAGGTCTGTTGCCCATCATTGCTTCCCTCGCCCCTGCAACTCATGTCGCCCTCCTTTTTGCCTGAAGCTTGCACCAAGTTTTTGAGATGTTCTCCTACTGCATATGCTCCATAGCACCGAAATGTGTTTGGAGGCCCAACAAAAAATTCCTGTGACTCCTTCCTGCCTAGGCTTGGTTCAGGAGGAACCCTAGCCTCAGCTTCCCTTGACAGTCGACCGTTATGCTCCATTAGGCTTGTAGTCACAAGATATAATATTTCTTATTTGGCTCTAACAAGTTCTTTTGTTCCTTGTATATAGGTAGAGTACAAGTAATAAATTGAGAATTTATTTATACGTAGTTGAAATATTAATTAAATAACTAGTATTTAATTAATTAGATAACTAGTATTTAATTAATTAGATAACTAGTATTTAATTAATTAAATACCATGACTGATTTTAGGTGTATACATTTTGCCCCTCTTTGAAGTAATGTGTTTACATGTTGCTTTGAAAAGAAAAAATTGATACCGATGCCAATAATTTTTTTTTTCGATGCACCAGACGTTGATTTTCAGGTGATGATAGATATATGCCCCCTCGGGAGATAAATCCGTGAATTTTGGAATTTTTAGGATTTTTTTGGAATTTTTGAAAATTTTGATTTTTTGTCAATGATTCAAAATTTAATTATCCAGAAATGATTTATCTCATGAAAAAGAAGATTGAGCCTGCCATATTGATTAATTGATTGATTGATTCCCTATGTTGCCTCCTTGTGTTTGATGTTTGATGATTGTGTTTAGTCAATTTGATTTAATGATGTTGATGTGATAGTTGATGATTGACCTCATGATAGGTGAGGATCAATGATATTATGATGATGATTGACCTCATGATAGGTGATGGTCAATGATAGGATGTTGATGATTGTCCTCATGATAGGTGAGGATCAATGATAGATTGATAATTGACCTCATGATAGGCGAGGATCAATGATAGATTGATGATTGACCTCATGATAGGTGAGGATCAATGATAGATTGATGATTGACCTCATGATAGGCAAGGATCAATGATAGTTTGATTGATTGATGGACCTCATGATAGGCAAGGTGCATTGATTGATGAACCTGAGGATAGGAGAGATTGAATTGATAAATGAATATCTTGATAGGCGAGGTTGGATTGATTGATGAACCTCATGATAGGCGAGGTTTATTTGATTGATAAGATTGCTGATTTGTGATATGCTATGATCATAGGAGGATTTAGGGAACACTTCCTAAAGACATGGGACATTATTTTGCATCTGGTGTAGGCCAATTTATATATTATCAGTCGATGTGGTTTATCATCTTTGATTGATATGCCCCAATATAGGATTGATTAATGTACTAAGACTTGATAATGTACTGATACTTGATGTATACACTTATTCAGTCAGAGATTTTGTGATTTCTGCCACTTTGTTGATGTATCTCTCCATGTTTGGATATCATTGTACACTTGACATTATGAGTTTTAGGTTATATGATATGTGGTGATGATGATGATTGATCTATGCGACCATGATGTTCATATGATGATGATCATGATGATTATGATGGATGCATTTGATTTCTATTTTATGATGCTATGTGGTGTTCTATATGATGATGATATGATATGATATGGGTGCAAATGATGATGCAACTGATGTGTTATGATTCTAGGATGCTTTTATGAATGATGCCTATATGATACATGTGATGGATCCTATTATGCTAATGAAATGTGATGCATTTTATGTTTTCGTTCTTTTCTAATGCAAATAAATGACGCAATGAATGGATGAATGTATGACTGCATGATGGTTCCTAGTTCTATGTTATGATGTTTATATGATGATGATCATGATGATTATGCAATGATGATGCTTATGTGATGTATGCAATGATGATATGATAATGCATGGTTGATGATTTGATATGCTTTATGGATGATGGATTTGATTATGAAAATGATGTATGATGTTCCATGTGATGATTATATTGATTATGTATGGATGTGATGTAAATGATGTGTGATGTTTTGTAATGATGAATTATGATTATGTGATGCAAGTGATTATGTAGATGATTGTGTTCTAGGGTCTCAAGCTTAAATGAGTGAATCTATCCAACTTCCAAGAGTTGTGGGAAGGTTTCCGTCAGTTGATTCTTTGTTAAATTAAGCTTCAAAAAACCTGACATATTTCTCAATTCTTTTGAAATATGAAGAGACTCATTCATTTAAGCTTAGTGAACCACTTTCCTAATGCCACTATATGAAATGATTTTGATTATGTAAATGATATGCGACACATGTATTTTTGTGTTTTCTGATGCAAATATTATGATGTGATGTATGGAGGAATGAATGATGTTGTAATGTTTTCTACAGTATGCAAATGATGATGCAATTGATGTGCAACTTTATGAGAATGATGCATTTTTGGTTAATGTCAAGTGTACTCAATCCATTGATAATAGAGATAAAATCCTTAAGAAATTGTTGTTGCTTTGGAAACTCTATAGATATAGATGCAAGCTAAACATGGATGCAATCTAATCTAACTACACAGATTTCATATGCAAAAGTTGTCATTCGTAACAACCAATTTGTCATGATTTTTATCATCATTGGGCCTTTAAGTGTTAAAAGTGAGTACGAGTATCAATGGCATATTTAGACTATGATGAACTGAGTACTACTTCCATGATGTTTGATAGTGCAAGTTAACACCAACATCTAAGTATAATTAAACCGAGATGACCTGAGTATTGATTGCATAAAAAGACAAGAGTTAACTAGTTTCCTATGCAAATTCAGAATGTCATTAGTGATACTTTTTAGCGCACGTCTCATGACAATTTGTACAGTAATAATGATCAACTCAAAAACAATAGACAAAGAAAAATTATACTCTTTCCTAGCTCCTCTAGTTTGATACTGTTAGTGTAATTAATTATTTATTACACTAGCATAAGTTAAGTTAGGTCTTGCATTATTTAGTCCTAGGTTGCATAAATTAGAAATCATTAATAAATGGGGTAATTCTCCCTTCCATGTTTGTTGGGATAAGATTCCTTCTAGAAGATGAGTTGTCCTTCTAGAACTTATCTCAATATTTTATCACTTCCTAGGTAGGGTTCAGATGTTGTTAGATCATGACACATGGCAAAATCATATTGCATCTTGCATCTCTCTCATGCCTATACATTCAAGGAATATGTACATTTGTAATCATATTCTAGATATCAATCAAGAAATCTCCATTTGCATGCCCTTAGTTGCAACACTTTTTGTGTGGTTGAATTTCTCCTTGGAAAGGTCCTCTTGAAGGTTGCAACTTCAGGGACATTGTGCATCCATCATTTCAACATGGTATCAGAGCTATTCCATTGAGAGTTCATCCTAGGATCAAGAAAGTTGGGCAAAAGAGATTCATTGCAGGCTTGAAGGTTTCCATCATAGGCTACTTGACTCCACTCAAGGACCAAGCTAATTTCTGAAGTAGATTGAGCCAGATCCGAGCTTGCCATTGTCTTTAGAAGGCCTTGAAACCCTAGATTTCCTGTCCATTCATCAAAATCAAATTCATCAACCCAGGATACATTAGAGGTATTTTAGGGTTTTCAAAATCAACTGTACTATCTGTACAATTTGCAATAAAAAATCATCCCAGTCATTTGTCCTTTGAGGAATTTTTTTTTTAGCAGCAGGCCATTTTTTCGTTTCAGAAAAATCGGGCTAATATTTTTATAGTTTTGGAAAAAATCATATTCAGGCTATTTTTATATAGTTTGAAAATAAATAATCAGAGCGACCACAATTATTTTTCATGGTCAACATCTAGGTTTTTATTTTCTGCGGCTTTATATTCTCCATCGGGATTATTTCCTTCATTGGTCGGCATGCAATAAGGGTTTATGTCTTTTTGTGGATATAGTTTTTTAAAAAAATCAGAATTATATTTATCTTGATTTTTAATTGATTTTAAGCAATATTAAAAATCAACAAATATATCTTTTGTCATTTTTTTATATATTACAAAGTCTGCAGAAAATTTATTTGCGTCAGCCACATTAAATTCTAATAGAGGGAAGGTACCCGACACATCACATCAGCTACCGACCTGTCCATCCCTGTCATCGACTGCCGTCTCCCACAATCCACTGCCCATGTCTCCTACTGGTGAGTTTTTGTTGATGTTCCTCTCATAGCAGCTGACATCTCTGACACCCGACTACCTCACTAGCTTGACCCTAGGTTCTATCTAAAACTGAGGGCTTTTGCTCAAAGGGGTGGCACCACCCACAAAAAACCCTCCACCCAGGTTGCTCCACCCACATGCCACTCCAAGAGGTAGTGCTTTTTTTCTAGCTCAAGCACCAAGGTCACATCAAGGACTAAGAGCTAAGCCTAGAGGGGCTTTTTTTTGCTCCTAATTAGCCTGCATAGTGCCTAATCTAGGCCTTTTTTCATTTTCTCATAACTTTTACCCACATTATCAAAATTCAACAAATGATATATCATCGGAAAGAATATTTGCTCTACTTTCTAGTGGTGACATCCATTCTACAAAAAATTGCTACCAAAAAAATCTACAGTCAACTGAATTCAAAACCCTATTTTGGACATAAAGGCTCATATCTTCTCATTAGATTGTCAGATTTCAGTGATACCAGTGGCATCATGAAGATAATTCAAAGCTTTTTTTACCAGTCCATTCACTTTGATCAGTTTCAGCTCTAGGTACTCTTGCATTATATTTTTTCAATTTGGTGCATTTGTTCAATAACTTGGATATCCTGAAGCTTGGGGAAAGGATTTTTGATTTGGGTAGCATCACTTCAATTGCATATCATATTTGGAAATTTCTATTTGTTGTTGAAGGTCACTGTCTTTGGTTTTTTGGAGAAATTTCATAGTACATTATGGGGCTTGCATATACTCCTTCTTTGACTATGTTTCACAAGGGTAAGTATAAAGAATGGTGAGATGTGATAATCCACCATCTCTAATCACTAGATTTATTGCCACATCTCTATGGTATAGTTCCCCATCCAAGTGAAGGAATTCAACAAATTTCTTTGGGTTTTTGTAGATACACTATCTTGGAGATCATTGCAATGCAAGTTGATTGTGATGTTTTGAGTTCTATCGATCATTGTGATTGTCCTCATATCCTTTGGACTAAGATTTGGGAGATATATGGAGATTCAAATAATCCACTATTCCCTGATGGTCGTGATTCAAAATATCATTCTTCAAATCACATACCCCATGATGATATTATTATGAAGGAGGTTGATTTCCTTGAATCTTCTAAAGAGGTTGACAAGGTTTCTTCAGATGCTTCTTCTCCATTAGAGACAGTTGTTATCCCTTCGCATTTAGTGATTCCTTGTCTAGAGTCATTGATTGAGGCTTCCATCATTCATTAGGACACATTCAGTTTTCCAGACTTGACATCACAAGATGGCTTTATTTCAGGTATCATTGACTTGGCTACTTCTACAAGTTTGGAGGACATTCTTGAGGGGATATCACTCCTCTATTTAGATCCCACTTTGGAGAGTTTTCTTGAGTCTCCTCATCCTTTTGTCTCAACCTTGATTGAGGATCATGAGACTATCTTGGAAGCACTTGGTTTCTCTTCAGAGATTTCCTGTATGAGACTTCTTTCCCCTCATTCCATTTAGGAGTTGAAGTTTTCTCAACATCTACCATTTGATTTGCTTCTTCTTAGTGGGAGACATGTGGTTTGGACACCGTTGTTGCCTCAGACTTATTTCAGTGGTTTTGAGGACACCTCATTCAAGGGGAAATCTAGTCTCCATCACATTCATTGTATCACTATCTTTGGATCTTGTTCAACATTAGTTTCCACATCATCCTAATTTATCACCTTCTTCATTGATTGGGAATGTACCTGTGTTGATTGTGACATCTTCATCTTCATCAGGCAAGGAGACACATGTGCAGTTTTCAAAGACATCATCATTCATATTCATCCGTCCTTCCTTCAATTCCTATCTAGAATGGGAAGCATCCCTACAATTGAACTTGGTTTTGTTTCTTGTGAAAGGGAGACAAGTTGTTTGTCGACATTGGATCATGTTTTGTCTTTAGACACTTATCATTTTTGTAGGTGATCTCATGTTGGGGGGTGGGCTATATATTCTCTCTATTTAATACCTATGGGGGGGCTATTGATTGTAATATATCCATGTGACAGATGATGTACTTGGGGGGTGTTTGGGAGTCCTCCATCCTTCCCATCCTTTCTCAGTTTTTGCCTTTTCATCTCCTTTTTGGTGAGGGTTTTGTTCCCACTGGGTTTTCCCCTTTTCTCCAGTTGTGGGAAATTTGTTGCATATTTTATATTCATCATGTAAATGGGTACCTAACATGGCCTTCGTAGCTGGGACCCATCATCTTTGCATAATCATTGCATCTCCTCTCTAAGTTGCACTTATGGGGGGATGTTAGTGCAATTAATTATTGATTACACTAGCATAAGTGAACTTATGTCTTGCATTATTTAGTCCTAGGTTGCATAAATTAGAAATCATTAATAAATGGGGTAATTCCCCCTTCCATGTTTGAAGGGATAAGATTCCTTGTAGAAGATGAGTTATCCTTCTAGAACTTATCTCAATCTTTTATCATTTCCTAGGTAGGGTTCACATGTTGTCACATGTTGTTAGATCATGACACATGGCAACATCATATTTCATCTTGCATCTCTCTCATGCCTATATATTCAAGGCATATGTACATTTATAATCATATTCTAGATATCAATCAATCAATCTCCATTTGCATGCCCTTAGTTGAAACACTTTCTGTGTGGTTGAATTTCTCCTTGGAAAAGGTCCTCTTGAAGGATACAACTTTAGGGAAATTGTGCATCCATCATTTCAATAGATACATCATCAAGGGGCTCCAGAGATATGATAACAAAAATCCAAGTACAACAATTGAACATTTGTGTTTAACATGATAAACCCATGATTCAGAAAGAACATCATCTATTTGAATTTTTATTTTGGTTTGATTGATTTGGATGGTTGATGTGTTCATGTTTGTGTGATTTATTTTCAATTTTGAGTTACACTATGATCATTGTTTTGGGTTGTGTTTTACTATTGTTGTTCATTTGTTGGTTTAAGCTCAAAGTTTATTTGCCCCCAGTGAGTTCAGGATTTTTCCCCCAACCTAGGGTGAGACACGATTGTGATACCAGGATATGTACATGGCACTTTCAAAGGATAGGAAAATGGATGGCAAAAGTGAATGGTCAACATGCTCAAATAGATGGAAAAGCTAACCTATCACAAATTGCACCTGTTGCCAGGTTTTCACTACTTTTTTTTATTGCACTTTTTCATATTTTATGATTTTTTTTGTTGTTGTTACCAAGACGCCTGCTTGCCAGGTTTTCATCACGGAAACCATTTTTTTAGGACATTTTCTGATGTTTTTGGTAATTTTTAGGACCTTTTTCTGATGCACTAGATGATTCAGGTGTAGAATTTCTTGAGATGTAGGCTATTGAGGGGTTCATCGAAAAAATCCCCTTTTGGTGTGGACAACTGATATGATCCCGATCTGAAGGCTAACACAATGACAAAGGGACCTAGTCAGTTTGGTTCAAATTTCCCCTTCTTCTCTTGATCTTGTTGATTATGGGGATTCTCTTTCAAGACTAAATCACCAACTTGAAATGTTCTAGGCTTGACTCTGTGGTTGTAGCTTTTGGATATCCTCTACTGGTATGCTTTCAGGTGATCCACTGTATGCTGACGATGCTCATCCAAGAGTTCCAATTCTTGTAACCTAGACACTCTGTAATCCTCATTTGAAATGATCCCTTTTAGCAACACACATAATGATGATAGTTCAACCTCAATAGGTAGAATAACTTCTGATCCATAGAATAGAGCATAGGGTGTAGCTCCTATTGGGGTACAAATGCTGGTTCTGTAAGCCCATAGAGTAGGGTTTAGTTACACATGCCAATCACGTCCAACATCATTGATGGTTTTCTTTAATATTTTTAGGATAGTCTTTTTTGAGGCCTTTGCTTGGCCATTTCCTTGAGGATAATAAGGTGTAGAAAACTGATGTTGGATGTGAAATTTCTCACAGAGTTCTTCAACATCTTTATTTTTGAAAGGTTTGTCATCTTTAGTGATGATGGATTGAGGGATCCCATATCTACGAATGATATAGTTCAAGATAAAGGATGCAATTTGTTTTCCTATGATGGTGGTTAGAGCGACAACTTTAATCCATTTCGTGAAATACTTAGTGGTTGTTATAATGAACTTGTGTCCATTTGATGAAGATGGATGAATGTTTCCTACGAGGTCCAATCCCCACGACAAAAGGGCCATGTTTATGCAAAAGGGTGAAGTTCCTACATTGGTGCATGGATGAGATTTCCATGAATCTGACACTTTTGAAATTTCTTGACGAACTGAAAAGAATCCCTCTCCATAGTCGGCTAGTAATATCCCAGATGGAGGATCTTCTTGGCTAAGGTTAGACCACTTGAATGAGTTCCAAAAACACCTTCATGTACTTCTCATAAATCCATTTCAGACTCTTCACATTCCAAAAATCAAAGAAGAGTTTTGTCAAGACCTCGTCGATAAAGGACATTTGCGATAAGGGTGTGTTAGGTAGTTTGGTGAATGAAGTTTCATTTTTGATTGCGGGATAGGTTAGGAGGGAGGGTGTTATCTTTTAGGTACGTATAGATTTTCCCGTAAAGGGAAGTGCTAGTCTTAGCTAGATGGTTGATAAATTGAGACTTACGGTTGTCATAGGATGGGTTGAATAGTTGTTCCACCATGAACTTGTAACGAGCTCGTTTCTTCGAAATCTACAAGAGAGAAGCAATGGTTTGCATGACATCAACGACTTTGTTGTCACTTCGAGGAATCTGCTCAAATCTTATTTCCACAAAGTACTTTTTGAAGTCATCAACCATTCTTTGTAGGGAATCAACTTGTCATCCTTTGTTTGATAGTCATCATTTACCTGATTAATGACAAGTTGTGAATCCCCATAGACATGTAGCTCTGTGATCTTCCACTCAACTGCTACTTTGATTCCAATGATCAAGGATTCATATTCGGCTATATTGTTGGTGCAAGGGAACATCAGTCTATAGGACTTGGGAATGGTATGTCCCTCCTGATCCATATTGTGTATAAGAACCATCAAAGTATAAGACCCATTGTTGTGTGGATACTGTTAGGACATCAACATTTGGAAACTCAATGTTCATTGGATGATTGTCTTGTAATGGTGCTTCAACTAATTGATCTACGATTGCTTTCCCTTTGGTTTCCTTCCTATCAACATATTGGATGTAAAATTCACTCAGCATCATGACCCACTTATCTAATCTTCTAGTTATATTAGCTTTTCTAAGAAGGTATTTTAGGGGATTTGTCTTGGCTATTAATTTGATGGTATGGGTGAGCATATAATGTCGTAATTGTTAGGTAGCGAAAACTACTGCTAGACAAGCCTTTTCAATGAAGGTGTAATTGATCTCATAGCCATTTAAGGTTCTGCTGATATAATAGATTGCCCTTTTTTTGTTGAATCCTCTTTTGCTAATAAGGTTCCCAATGATATCTTAGTTGTTTCTATGTACAATAAAAATGGCTTTCCTTCTGCTGGTGGTATCAAGACAGGTGGACTCATTAGATATTGTTTCAATTGATTGAAGTCTCCTTGCATTTTTCATCCCATTGGAAAGATACATTATTGTGGAGCAAGTGGTTGAAGGGGTGAGTTTTGTCAGCTAGTTTTGCGATAAACCTCCTGATAGATTGAAATCTTCCTTGCAAGGATTTGAGCTAGCTGATGTTTTTAGGAGGAGGCATTTCCATGATGGATTTGACCTTTGTAGGGTCTACTTGAATGACTTTAGCTGACATAATGTACCCAAAAAGTTTAGCTGATGTTACACCAAATACACATTTCTTGGGATTTAGTCTCACATTGAACTTCTCTAATCTGGTGAAAATTTTGTCTAGAATTTCTAGGTGTCCTTCTTTGGTGTAGGATTTTTCCAACGAATCATCTACATAGTCTTCCATAAAAGTGTGCATCATGTCATGAAAGATGGTGGTCATTGCTCTCTGATATGTGGATCCAAAATTTTTCAACCCAAAAGACATTACATTCGAGCAGAAACTACCCCAAGGACATGTGAAGGATGTTTTATCTTAATCCTTAGGTGCTATCTTTATCTGATTATACCCTAAAAATCCATCCATAACTGAGAGAATTTCATGTCCAGTAGTCAAGTCTACAATGATGTCAATGTTAGTTAGATGAAAATCATCTTTTGGGAAAGCTTTGTTGAGATCTCTAAAATCTGTGTAGATTCTAATGCTTTTGTCTGGTTTGGAAACATATAAAATGTTAGAAATCCACTTGGTATAGTCAATAGGTCTGATAAATCCCACATCTAGTAGCTTCTTCAATTCTTCTTTTACCAATATGGCAATATGCAGATGCATTTTCCTTAATTTTTGTTTGACCAGTTTTACCCCTACTAGTAGTGATAAGTGATGCATGATGAGTTCTGGATCAATCCCTGGCATGTCCTCATAAGACCAAGCAAATTTGATTTGTCTTTCTATAAAGAATTTGATGAAGTTCATTTTTTCCTGATCTGTCAAGGATTCTACTAGATGGATAGTATTTATTGTTTCGTCATTGCTGATATTGATAGAATGGGTGGGTTCAACCAATAATTTAGATCATTCCTGAAAGTTTTTAGGGAGTGTGTCAAATCTTCCATCCTTCAGTGCCTTAGAGAGGTTTTCACTGTTGGATACACTCTTTCTTTTTACTTTTTCTAGATCTGACATTACCATTGAATGGTTTTCACCATCAGATCTATTCTCTATATTATTCATTTTGTAGCTAGAAAATTTGACACTCTCCTGGTTGGAAGCTTCGTTGTGATGGTCAATGGTGGAATCTATTTTAGGATTGGCGAAATAGAGGAAGTTGACAATGGCTTCGTCGTTTGAAAAGAGGGGGATATCAGATGGCTCAGTTTGATCCTAATCTATTAGTTCAGGATGTACCATGAGTAAGGAGTCATTGGATTGGTTAAAGTTAGATGCAGTAAGGGTCTCGATGGTAATGTATTTGGATTTTCCAATAGAAAAATTGATGTCTATAAGGTAACTCTCCTCCGAATTATCCGTTTCACTCTGAGTCTGATGGTCTTCACTGGAGTCATCAACATGTTCTAATCCTATTTCAAGCGGTCTATAACTTGAACTTTGATCCTCCTCACGTATGAGTGTATACTTTTGGACCACATCAATTTCCAAGTATCGTGACAAGACTCTTCAGATAGTGAATCCCACTCATATTCATTTGAATCAGTTTCATGAGAATCACTAGCTTGTAGTTTTAGGATTCTTTCAACAATTTGTTGTCTGGTTTCTTCTCTGGATTCTTCTCTATACCCCAATCCTATTTTATCCTTGGATTGTAGTGTGATAGGTTGTATTGGTTCTATGATGCCTTCTTTCCTTTTATCGATTGGACCTTTTCCCTCATATCCCATCTTTTCCATGATTTTCTTTCCTTTTCCATACTACTCTGTCTATACACTTGAGGTGGATGCGTGTGCTGATTCTTCATCTTTGTATAACCAATTTAAAACCTCTTTATCATTTGACTCATCCACTAATGTTCCTGTTCTTACAAAGGCCCCATTAAATAGTGTGGTGGGTTGTGATGATTGCTGTCTAGATGTTGATGGCTGCCCATATGACTTTGGAGAAGATGAAAGTTGTGATAAACACAAGGATTGCTGAAATGAGTATTCCCCCATGCCTTTGTCTTTCAATTGGATCTTGGAAAATTGTTTTTATAATGATTCGAGTTGACCTTCCTAATTTTGCAGAGTAAGATTTGAAGTACTTTCTTTATCTGAGGGATTGGCATCACTGATATCCTTATCCTTTGATTGGTCCCTTTTCTCAACCCATTTTGACAAGGCATTTAGTTGTTTCCCATCATTTGATAAACTGTGAGTTGGAGCTTCCCTATTGTGTGGTAAAAAAGTATCCTGGGTAGTCTTGAGGGTGTTACAATATTGGGGGTTGTTTGGGTTAGTTGCAATAGTGATTTCCTTCCCATTGAATGGGAACTTCAAACATTGGTGATATGTGGATGGTACTTCTTGCATGTCATGAATCCAAGGTTTTCCCAAGAGTATGTTGTAGGTTAAATCTTTGTCTAAGACTTGGTATACTGTATCTCTGACAATTGGTCCCACTTGAATAGGTAGCACTATCAATCCTTGTGAAGAGCTCTCCTCATCATGATATGCTTTTATTGTAATTTTCCTCTTAGGATCAATAACATTTTTTGAATAGCCTAGTGCACAAACAAGTTTCAAAGTAAAAATATTCAGGCCAACTCTCGCATCTATTAGGACACATTTAACATGGTGCTTGTGGATTAGGACCTCAATGCTCAGGGTTGTGTTGTGGGGATGATTGATAGATACATCATCATGTGTTTAGAAAAAGGATAAACAGTGTGGCGTAGTCAAATGTCCCACCATAGTCTAGAATTGACAAACCTCTAGATTGTTTGGTATCGTAGTGGCGACTAGAGCTTGTTCCAAGATTTCCTTGTGAGTGGTTGAAATCTTGAGAAGTTCTAATATGGATATTTGTGTGGGTATCTTCTACAACTGATCTTCTATGTTATATTGAGTCATAGGGATAACAATTGATTTGGACATGGAAGGGGTAGCTCCTTTCAATATTACCTTGGCTTGTCCAAATGGGGTTACATTGATAGGTGTGTTGTCTTGTTGCTCCCTGATTTTGATAACATTGATTTGATGTGAGGTAGTGTCAAAATTATGGTGATGATTTTAAATTGCAATGATGTCTTGTTCATGTTCAATGGTGCTATCATTGGTTGAGTTATCATTTTCAATAAGATCTAATTTGTCATGGGTTGGATTGTCAACCACCTCAATATGCAGAATGGTGGTGTCATAGACATAGTTTATGTTTTTGCCTTTGTTACTTGATGATGAAGACTCTCCTTTCTCATAGTTTGGTAGAGGGTTCTTGAACGCCCCATGATCATTTTTTTTGGAGCCCCTCTACAAATATTGTCTTGTTGTCAATTAGATCTTGTATCAAGTGTTTCAACTGCATGTAGTCGTTGGTTTTATGTCCTTTGTTGCGATGAAATTCACATAAATGAGCATCATTCCACCATAGAGGCTTAACTTGTGTTCCCAATTTCTTGCCTCTAGTAACATTATGACTTTAGCTTCAATAAGTTCCTTTAATGCTGATTTTGATGATTGTACCAAAGGAGTGAACCTCCTTTGATTTGAGGATGTTTGATATGATGGTGTTCTAGATCCAACATTACCTTGATTGTTGCTTTGGTTGAAATTTTGGTTGTTTTGGTTGCTGCCTTGGTTGTTACTTTGGTTGTTGGGGGGGTTGTTATTTTGATTAGTTTTGGCGGCGGTTGCAGTTAGGTTGAATACAAGTTTTGCATTTTGAATTTCAACTGCATCATCGTTGTTTCCAATGTTCTTGTTTCATTGCCAAAACTTGTGTTTTTCACCATTATTGTAATTGTTGGAGTTTGATGAGTTGTTTTCATTGTATATCTTGATGAATCCTCTCTTGACTAAAGCCTCTTCAATTTTAATCCCATTTTCAATCAATTTTTTGAAGGTTGGGGGACATTGCAATTCCAATCTATAACTCATCTCGTCATTGAGGTTGTCAATAAAGATTTCTATCTTTTCCTTTTCGGGTATGGGACGAGAATATCATGCAAATAACCTTCTCCATTTTTTTAAGAATACAAGGAATGATTCACCCTTCTTTTGTTTCAAGTTACAAAGATCTTTCATGGTGATGTCATGTTGGATGTTGTAAGAAAATTGGGTGATGAACTTGTTGACTAATTCATCAAAGTTGTTAATTGGTGGGGTGAGTTTGGAGAACCATTCAAGACAATGTCCACCTAAGCTTCCTAGGAATAATCTCATCAAATATGTTTCCTCATATGCAAGTTCAAGACTCATGGTCCTAAATTTCCTCACATGGTCTATTAGATCAGTTTTTCCATTATATTTTTCATACTTTGGGAACTCGCAATGTTTGGGAAAGGGGATCATGTGGATACTTTGATCAAATAGATAAGGAAATGTCTTGGATCAAGTATCATTTTGAGGTTCCCCTTTGCATATCAAGAATTTGTTGTTGAAGGTTCTTCATTTGGTGGGTTAGGGAAACCACTTGTTTAGGATCATTTTCAGGCTTTTTGGGTGGTGCTTTCAATTGATTTACATTAAATTCATCCAATAATCTGGCACCTTGTTTAGCTAGCATAAGGAGGTATTTTTCTCCATTTCTTTCAAAAATATTTTCTAAGCATTTGTGGAAATTGGGGTCTTGTTCAACACGTTGGATATCTTCTCCAGTTATTTCTTCCCCTTCAGTGTTGTTGAGTCCATGAAAAAGATTCTCTTTAGCTTCCGCCATGGTGGTGTTTTGAGTCTCAATGATTGGAGTTTCAATGGTTGGAATTTCAATGTTTAGAGTTTCAATGTTTGGCTCTTT
Organism: Sequoia sempervirens; assembly: GCA_007258455.2. NCBI lineage: Eukaryota > Viridiplantae > Streptophyta > Pinopsida > Cupressales > Cupressaceae > Sequoia > Sequoia sempervirens. Next base: position 26,726 of record VDFB02342993.1, read on the forward strand.
AACGTTTTGATTTTTGAGTCCTTTTTCCTTGAGTTTTTGTTTTGTAACCTTGTTTGAATAGGAATACAAGTGTTATAGTTTATACTAAACTTTGATCTAAGTTTTGGAAAAGTACCAATGATTACAACTAAGTCAAATAGAATGACAAATTCTAATGAGACTAGGTTTGATTTGACTATATAGCTTCATTTTGTGATGAGAGGATGATACATCTTGATGATGAAACTAGGCTTAATAATCAAAGGTGTGATAAATTTGATGATTTTGGTACTTTAAGATGTTAGATCTTTTTTTAGGTTAGAAAATTCCATTTGTAGAGGTCAGTTTTAACAAGTTTAGATTCTAAGGTACCTAAGGAATGATTTTGGACTTGAGAAAGTTTTGGAATTTTGGGTTTAAACGATGAAACCAGAGACATTTTCTTCTTATACGAGATACTCAAATCTTTGGAAAAGTCTTGGATTTTGACAATAGTAAAATGAGTACAAGTTGGGATTGTTCTTTGAAGCTCTTTTGTAGAAATTGAAGACCAACCTCTCTCTAAATTCGTAGTGTTGAGAGACGTTTTTGATGTTCTTTTGGACTAAGAATTTTGGACTTTGGTTTTTGGATTTTGATCTTTCATGAAATCATTTGATAAAGCACATGTTTAGATTTTGTTGTACCCGAGGAATGGTTTTGGATTGAAAAGGATTCCTGGAATGAGATTGACTATCAGACAGGAGATGAACTTAGGTCACTAGTTTTGTGTTATGCAAAATGCGCCAAAACAGAGGCAAAATGTGCTAGAACAAGTGCAAAATACACCAAAACTAGTGCAAAATGCACCAAAACAAGTGCAAAATGTGCCAAAACAAGTGCAAAATGTGCCTGAATAGGTGCAAAATGTGCCAAAACTAGTGCAAAATGCTCCAGAATAGGTGCAAGATGCACAAGAATAGGTGCAAGATGTGTTAGAATAGGTGCAAGATGCACCAAAAGGCATCCAATATGCACTATAAAGTTTACAAGATGCGCCAAACTGGGAGAATAACACCGTTTCTTGGAAGTTTGTTTGATTCTTCATATTTTTTTAGTTAGAGACTTGGTTTTTTTGATGAATGTTTTTCTGAATCAAGGTTTTCACTTTCAACATGTGATGTTTGTGATTGAAATTGGTTCTAAAACACATTGGTAAAGACGCATCAAGCAATGTACAATCCTAAGGCTGTGAAAGACTGTATTCTTTTGGATTCCGTGTGGGTTTTACCCCAACCGCACTTATTCTTTGCAAGTGATTAGATGCTTGACCCCAGGGTAAAAGTATAAAGCTATGCCACACTTTTATAAAGGAACCACCAACACTGATCTAAATTTTAAACTTGAATCACTAGAAAGTGGCATATATGTTTTGAATTTTGGAATGATATAAACTAATAAAATGTTTATTTTTTAGTATATTTTATGTTTGTATTTTTTTGACAAAATTAAAAAATTATTTGAATATAGTTTTTTTATAAATTAACACTATAATTTAGTTGTTGATAAAATGTTGAAAAATGACATTACATGAGACGTCAAGCTTTATATAGTAAATTTATTTTTTTGCCTTCATTTTTTTTGTATATATTTATAACTTGAAACTTTAAGGCATGAATATTATTTTTTGCAACTTTAATAAATATATATTTTTAAATAATATTTAAATGTGTGTGCATTAAAACATGGTTATTTCCACTCGACGCCAACTTTTATATTAAATATTTATCTAAAATAAAAAACAAATTATAGTTATCTTAATATAGATTCTTTTATCTAGGGCATCATATTTTTTAAATTTTTTTTTAATAAGTTTTATTATTTTTCTTGACATGGTAATCAACCTAATATTTTGGTGTTGATAACCTACTTTTAGTAAAAAATATAAATAAAATATAAATAATAGTTAAACTATTAAAATAAATGTATATTTAAAAATTACACTTATGGATCTACAAAAGGGGACTTTTACATTTAAAAAAAATAAAAATATGAGGAGTTGTTGAAACATTAAATTTTTAAAATAATCTCAATTTTTAGTA